>CM073122.1:4327500-4330063 GCA_037039145.1 Fundulus diaphanus
ATTGCCTTCTTTGGAGCCTGTTTGTTGCTGGAGTTGATGGCTGAGGCTACGCTCTCAGCGACTGCCTTGAGCACCTGGTCATGGCGCCATCGATAGCGACCATCTGCCAGAGCCTTCGGGCAGCCGCTAAGGAGGTGTTCTAAAGAGCCTCTACCAGAGCATAGCGGGCAGGAAGGGGTCTCACTTTTTCCCCACACATGGAGGTTTGCTGGGCTTGGCAGGGCATCGTAGACAGCCTGGACCAGGAAGCGAACCCGCTGGAAATCTGGCTGCAAGATGTTTGTCCAGGTAATCCTTCGCTGTAAAGCGCTCTCCCACCTTGTCCAGGCCCCCTGTTGCCGTAGTCCTACTGCCCTACTCACACGCTCTTCCTCCACACCTGCTCTGACTTCCTCCTGGATCAGGTGGTGCCTTTCCTTCCTTCGTGACTGGCTTATGAGGGTCTTTGGGAAGTATCCCAGGCCTGCTCTGCCTGTTGCCACAGTTCCCACTAGTGCCTTCTGTCGAAGGCGCGACTCTGCCAGCTCCAACGCTTCCCTGGCCTTCCACTTCCTTCCTGTTCTCACCTCTATGCCAGCTGCTGAAACTTTGCCGTCCTTCGAGTCCCTGTACTGCAGCGCTTCTCTGGTGCGTGCCACCATGAATCCTTCTGTGAGGCCACTGAGAGGAAGCTGCAGGATGTTACTCGTCCCATACAGGGCAGCGCTGGTGAGGCTGCGAGGAAGTCCCAGCCACTTTCGAAGAAAACTGCTGATCTTCCTCTCTAGGGACTCCACTGCTGTCATTGGGACTGCATAAATCAGCAGAGGCCAGAGGATGCGGGGCAGGATTGAGTGCTGGTAGATCCAGGCTTTAAACCTACCGGGTAGGCCAGACTTGTCTACCTTGGTAAGCCAGGCTCCAAGTTCCAAGCTGGCCTTCTGGATGGCTACTGAGTCCTTCAGGGTGGAGTCGAAGAGTTTCCCCAAGCTCTTCACGGGTTGCTCTGTGATGGTTGGGATGACAGTTCCTGAGATGGAGAACCGGAACTTGTCCATCACCTTCCCCTTCTTCAGGACCATGGATCTTGACTTGGAGGGCTTAAAACTCATCCTTGCCCAGGAGATAAGCTTTTCGAGGCCATGCAGGATCCACCTGCACCCTGGGACTGACGCAGTCGTTACGGTCAGGTCATCCATGTAGGCTCTGATGGGAGGCTGTCGCACACCTGACTTGGTCAGGGGCCCTCTACATTCCACCTCAGCTGACTTTACCACCATGTTCATGGCTAAAGAGAAGAGGACAACAGAGATGGTGCAGCCTGTAATTATCCCCTTCCCAATACGATGCCAGTCCGAAGTCTCTGACCCAGAAGTAACTCTCATCCTGAAATCATTGTAGTAATCCAGGATCAGGTCCTTGATCTTACTGGGAACATGGTGGAGGTGGAGAGCAAGCTCAACCAACTTGTGTGGTATGGACCCATAGGCGTTGGCCAGGTCCAACCACAACACAGCTAGGTCGCCTTTGTTCTCATGGGCCTCTCTGATGAGTTGTGTGACGACCCCAGTGTGTTCCAAGCAGCCAGGAGTCGAGATCCCTCCCTTCTGTACAGATAGGTCAATGTAGCTGTTCTTGAGGAGGAACTCTGTCAGTCTTCTTGAGACGATGCTGAAGAACACCTTCCCTTCCACGCTCAACAGTGAGATGGATCTAAACTGACTGATGTCTTGTGAGTTCTCCTCTTTGGGGATCCAAACTCCTTCAGCATGCCTCCACTGGTTGGCCACTTTTCCCCTTCTCCAGATCACCTTCATGATCCTCCACAGGTGCCGAAGAATCCCTGGGCAACGCTTGTAGACCAGGTAAGGGGTTCCACTGGGGCCTGGTGCTGATGCAGAGCGGGCTGCCTTGACGACCTCCTCAACCTCCTTTAGGCTTGGCTCCTTCAGGTTGAACTCCGTTGTAGGGGGATCTGGGCTGATTAGAGCTTTGTTAGGCTCCAGCTCCTGGTCTCTCAACGGATCACTCAGTGTCCTGGAGGAACTGATTTACTTGCTCTATGGAGCACTCAAGCCGGCCACTGCGCTTGTCCCCAAGGAGTCGTTTGGTAAAGCCAAAGGGATTGGCGATGAAAGCTGCTCGCTTCCTTGCCCTCTCTCTACCCCTTCTCCGATGCCACTCTGCTCTACGAAGCGTCATCAGCTTCTTGCACAGGATGTTCTTCAGTTCCGCCAAGGGTTGTTTCTTCTCCTCCGTAGCAGCCTTGTACTGCTTCTTCAGGGTGCGAAGCTCCTGGCGTAGATGGTGTATCCGGGTGGCTCTGCGGCTCATTGTGTAGGGAGTGGATTTCGATTTTCCTTTGTCCACCTGTCCAAATCTTTCCCGGGCGTAGCTGACAATGACAGTGGTCATCGATGTAAGGTGGCTGTCCACGTCTCCTTTGGCTGTGGCCTGGATGATGTTGGACACATCCTCATCGAACTGCTGCCACTCGCTCCTCCTGCTGGCTGGGGGCCACTTAATCCGCTGCTGTGGAATTACTCTGCTAGGGTTGAGAGTCTGAGGTACGTGGAGGGACTGA
>CM073122.1:4339632-4354632 GCA_037039145.1 Fundulus diaphanus
ACACATACACATACACATACACACACCTGATAATGTTATGGTCTCGGGACATGCAGCGCTGGGATGAAATGTCCTTAATGTATGGGAGAGGAGCCCTGATGATCCCTTCTGCTGTCCTCACCACTCTCCTCACGTTCCTCCAGTCAGAGGCGCTGCAGCCTCCACACCACACAGAGAGACAACTGGTCAGAATGCTCTCTATGGTGCTTCTGTAGAAGGTCGTGAGGATGGGCGGGGACAGGTGGGCTCTCCTCATCCTCCGCAGGAAGTACAAGCGCTTCTATGCCCGCTTCACCAGTGACGTGGTGTTCAAAGAGCAGGTGAGGTTTTCTGTGATGTGCACCCCGAGGAATTTTGTGCTGCTGACCACCTCCACAGCTGAGCTGTTGATGAGCAGTGGAGCGTGGCAAGACTGGTTCTTCCTGAAGTCGACGATGATCTCATTCGTCTTCTCCACGTTGAGGATCAGGCTGTTTTCTCTGCACCAGCCCACCAGCTGCTCCACCGCCTCTCTGTAGTCCCGGTCGTTGTCGTCTCTGATCAGGCCCACCACCGTCGTGTTGTCTCCAAACTTCACAATGTGATTGGTGGTGAACCTGGGGACGCAGTTGTGTGTCATCAGAGTGAACAGCAGGGGGCTCAGGACGCAGCCCTGAGGGGAGCTCGTGCTGAGGGTGATGATCAGAGGTGTTCTGTCTGACCCGGACCAACTGAGGTCTGTTGGTGAGGAAGTCTAGCAGCCAGTTGCGAAGGGGTGTGCTGAAGCCCAGATGTTCCGGTTTTTTCATCATATGCTGTGGGATGAGGGTGTTGAACGCAGAACTGAAGTCCAGGAACATTCTCAAAGGGGCGGGGCGTGGGTGGGCTTGGAACCCGTTAACTGCTTGCAGTACTAGTTATTATTTTTACGTGTCCTGTCTGGCAGTGTAGCACTTACAAATGTCTTAATGCCAAAGAGAGCCCAACAGATTTACCTTTACAAACGGAGCATTACTGCTTTCGCTATAGTGCGCCTCTTGGTATGTATGCAAAAATAAATTATTAGATATTATTTTGGAATTATTTCAAGTTCATAGGTCACAGAAAAGGAAAGCTAAAAGAGAAACAAAGGAAGAAAAAACGATGTGGCAAAATGTTAAAAGGGAGAAAAAGTGACAAAAATAGAGTAGAGGAAAAAGAGAGTACAAGATAACATCCTCAGAGTCTGCACCTGCAGAGAGAGACATGTCTTATTTTATCCTCCAAAACACCCTCTGTTTCCTCGTGGTTCTTTACAGCCATTTTGTTTACACTAATCAAGTCAGCATAGGTTGGTAGGGTGATTTTATTCTGAAATTCACCACAAAATTCTCCTGTTTGACTTGTAAAATTCAGGAGCCTTATTCGGAGGCTGCGGCGGCGTCCAGCCAAACTTCCTTCTTCCAGTATTTTGTGCAGCGCCGCACGGCCTCAGTAACCGCACTCGCAAGGTACAATGTCTGATGTGAGTGTACACACTAATTTTCATTATTTGGGCTCCTTGCAGCACCAGCACTGTATCTGCACTATATTCAGTGTGAATATATATAAAGATTTCTATCAACGCAAACCCTGCAGATTGCATTGAGTCATTGACTTGAAGCATTCACTCCTTGTTGAGCATGCAGCTAAAGTGGGCAGTTGCTGGCATTGTGATTCCCAAGCATGCATGTAGTGACAGTGGAAAGGAAAACTCCCCTTTAACAGGAGGAATGCTCCAGCAGAACCACGAGCAGACAGATTGGGAGTTTGAGGGGACAGAGCGGAGACACACTAAAAGAGTACAGAAGAATCGACTCAGGTGTACTTTCTATGTGAAAGAAAAGTAAAAGGGGAATGTTAGACTAGCTCCTTTAGTGGCCTCATCTACATAGGAAAACTTTAACCATTCTGTCTGGATTATTTGATAGAATTTTAAAAAAAAATTGCTAATTGGCGCTATATAAATAAACCAAATTGAGTTTAAATTGATTTGATAGTTAACAAGTTAAGAAACATTTTTATTTTCATGCCAGGGTGTTGGCATGATTAGAAATGCTTTGGCATCAGTAGCTGTTAGTAAGAGAAAAATCCTCGAAAACTGGAAACCACCTCTCTGAAAACAAATCCTCCCACAACAGATTCCTTATGATCATGCAAATGTTTTATTTTAAGTTAACACCCCACTCAAATACATTCACATCCTCCATGTTCTCCTGAGAATTAAGAACAACTCTTTGTTTAATCATCATTATACCTACAAAGCTTCTTAAATTTTCTCCAATCCTTACACCTTCAGTTATTATCATGACTGTATCTTACTTAAGAGACTTCAACATTATTTCTGCATCTCATGCAAGGTGCTGATATGGTTGAAGTCTTTATGTCTTTAACTTTTGAATACAGCTCTGTTTTGTCCAAAAGAAGTTTGTCTTTCAGCTGTTAGGAATTGGTTTTCTGAGAATTTCTTGTTCCTTAACTCAGTAAAGACAGAGATGATCATTGGACATCAGAAATTGCATTATGTATTTGATGACGTCTCTTTGTCTGTTGACAACTGTTATAACACAGGTGTTATATTTGATCAGACTCTTGATTGGAGAAGCCCATTAGGGAGGTGCTAAGATCAGGTCAGTTACTAAATGTATGGATGCGCTACAGGGATCAACCCCCTCTTATTCACTTTATATATTAATGATTTGCCTGAAGCCTGTTTATCTGCAGCATGCCAAATGTATGCAAATGATACAGGTATCTATCTGCATGCTAAAACTAAAAGCCAAGCTGCAAAGGAACTATCAGTTACAATGATATCTGTACAAAAACGGCTGACCAGTTCAGGTCTTTTTCTAAATCTAGATAAAACTATATGCATGTCACAAAGTCACTCAACAATTAACCTGATCCACCTTTTGAGGTTGCATATTAACTTCATATTAACTTTGGTTCAACAATACAAATATTTAGGGGTCATTATTGATTTTAAACTGACCTTCAACTTCTACGTTTACTTGCACCTTCCTTTTTAAATTATATTATAAACCTTCTCGCGTCATCCATTCTCAGAGAATTGGCCTTCTGATTTTGTCTAAGGTCAGGAAGACGTTTGCTGGTTAGTAAACTTTTTCATTTTGGGTACCTAAGCTTTTTTCTTTTTGATACCTAACAGGCATGCTCTGTAGATGTTTTTAAAGCAAAGCTAAAGACCCACTTGTTTTCCCTTTGTTATTAGTTGTGATTTATATTTAACTATTTTAACTGATCCTATTTTTTATCTATGTATTTATTTTTTAATGTCTGTTTCACCAGCCTGTCCAGCATTTTGATTGAAAGTGCTTTATAAGTAAAGTTATTATTGTTGTTATTATTTAAAGCTTTTTAATTAAAAAAGATCATTAAACTATGTGTTGGACTGAATGTTAATTCTTTCTCAACTTCAACCATTTTGTAAATACTTGTTTATAAGAGAAAAGCCATAGGAATACAGAAACCCTGTTCTCATCAAACCATGTCTTCCACAATCAGAGCTCATCCAGATATCTTTTTTAACAGAATATGCATAAAATTATAAAGAATATTAGAACAATATAAATGAAAGACAGCAGGTGGAAAACATGAGACCCTGCTAACTGGTTTTATATTACATTTATATTATAAGCTAAAATAATGGAGATTGACAAAACAAAAAATATATAAAGCAAAGAAATGCATGGATTTCTGTTTACAGAACCAAAAGTTAAATGAGAACTTGTCTTACTGGTCTGGATCCACAACTTCCTTCTGCACATGACAAAGTTTCTATTTATCTTTTCCTCTATAGGATCAACAGTACCGACCCGGTTTCTTAAAGTCTCTCCAAATCTGCACACGATCCATATTTTTCTGAGTTGTGGTGGCAATTAACTTGGAGTAATCACAGCGGCTGTATCTCCGAGGAAATACATGGAACAAGAACCAGTTTGGAGGGTCTGTTGGACGGATACCCAGGTGCTTCATACACAAGCCCAAATATGCGTCTTCAATGTAAAGAGCTTTGACATGTCTGGACGCCTCAATGAGCTTTTTGGTGAGGTCCAAAGACAAGATGTAGCCCAGACCCAAAGCGTAGGGAGGGTAAAAAGCATCACTGAGAAGGTCCTCAGGCACGTAGAACTTGGAACTGGGATTCCTCAAGACTGGTCCTCTTTGTGCCACTAGGCCGGTCATGTAGTTTGTCCTCGGGGCTTTTAGGAGCAAGGCGACTAGATTGGGAACGTTCAGGAACATGTCTGAATCAATTTTCATGGCAAAAGGGGCGCTGGAGCAGAAAGAGTTCAGCCACTCCAGCATCACCATGGTCTTTATGGTCAGGTTCTTGTAGCAGTCCACAAAGTTGCTCTGGATGAGGTCGTGATGTTCTTTGCTCTCCTGCAGCAGCTGCTGGTGGACCTGCTGTGCATCGTCTCCAGTCTGCATCCCCAGTAAGAAGAAGAGCCTCACCTCCTGACCCTGAACCAGCTTCTCGCTGCCCCAGGTGCTGCGGATGACGTCACGGTGAGCTCGGTTGCGTGGCGCCACCTGGACAATGAGAACCACGAACGGCTTCTCCTGCTCACATTTCAGTGGCTCATTCATGGTGAAGTGGTACTCATAGGGGTACTCCACCAGGTACGGTCCAGGAGATACGTAGGGAACCGCTGTCCGTCTGGTAGCTTGGGTTGTTAGCATCTTCTCAGGCACTGGTGAAGAAACGCTCCTCTGCCACTGAGTCATTGGCTCAGTTGTAAGGCTCCGATGGTGAGGAACCGCAACTGAGATGGCCTCAGAGAAATTGTTTGAGACAGAGCTCTGTTTTCTTGTAGTGAAGATGAGTTTTGTTAAATGATTTTGAATCAGCCATTTTGGGTTCAGCATGGGTCCCATGTCCCTCACGATTGTGGAGTAGAAAAAAAGCACAACTCCCAGAACCAAAAAGCAGAAGAAGCCTTGCTTTAGGGACATTTTTAAAACATCTGCCGTTTTCTGCAGGTTTATTGCCATGCTCTATTTTCTGTGTGAAGAAGAGACAAAACAAATCAATGCTTTGTATATTAATGTTTATCCCTCTGAATTGCCAAAGCTGTCATGTTTGGCATTTAGTTTAGTTTGAAGTGAAGAAAATAGAATGAGAAAAACCAAAAACATACAACTTATAAACCTTGGAAACAGGAAACAACCAGGCAGAGAAGTGGAAGAATCCAGTGAGGAAATTGACAGACAAGTAAATAAATACATTGAGGCAGAGGGTGAGAAATGGCAGACAAACCAGATGAGCTAATCAGAGAAAATGAGGAACAGTTGAGGACGAGCTGTTAGAGGGAAGTAGGCTAATTATCTGGAACTGAACAGAAACACTGAAATTCAGGGGTAATGGCACATAAAATAACTCAATGTATAAAAATGTATAAAAAGCTGGAATAACCTGGAAAGCTAAATGCTAAAATTAAAGAAATCCACAAACAGAAAAGGCATCAAAGATATAAAGAAATTAAGCTATATGGCAATATATAAATGGCAAAAATAACAAAAGAGTATGGAAAGACCTTTAGGACATAATAAACAAGGAAAATACTAAAACACATGAAGACAAAATTAAAAACACCTCAGGGTGATGAGAAAAGGCACATACTGTATAGAACAATAAAAGTAAAAAAATAAATAAAAACAACAAAAATAAACATTTGTTTCACTTGTTATTCTTTCGGAGTTTAATAATGTGCCTCCCTCTTTATTTCACAGAACCAAGTCATGGAGAGGGAACAGAAATACTCACCTACATCCCTTCATCCTGCCATGGCAGAGCCGCGCTCCGACGGGCTGCTGCTTTAAACGTGCACAGATAACCGGAGCTCTGCCTCTCTGCTCCTCTGCAGCCGGTCAGCTGCCACTTCTTCACTGGCTCTGGCTTCAGAAAACTGGAAAATTTCACCAGGAAAAGCTCCGTTACTGACCTGCTGATCCTGTATATTGTGTAGGAGACGACATACAGGACATGTGAGTCATGCTTCTAACACAGACAAGGACGTTGGACGGCAGCAGATGTGAGTGAAACTCTTCTGTTTCACCTCCTTATTTGTTGTTAGTTCCTTGTAAACCGGTTCCTTCTAGGTCAGGGGCAGGCTGGCATCAACCAGCCGTCATGCATTAACTAGGCCCTGGGGCTGAGAGATGAATGCCTCTGATTTTGTTGAGTACGGGTGGGGCGGGGGGTGGGGGGGTGTATTTTGACACCGCAGGAGTCTGATCGGCACCGCCGACAGGGCTCTGCTTCGTCGGGACAGCGACAGCACTGGGTAAATACTTATTGTTGCGCTAAACTTTTTCACTCCATCGTGTTACACGTACATTTTTATTGGCTTATAACAGGCCGCTGGTCTTCAAAGGGTTGGGGGCTCCAGCCCCAGTAGGCCCGTGCATTAAAGCGGGCTTGGTCAGGGGTCAGCAACATGGATCACATGTGAGGCCCTCAAGCCTGTTCAAAAAAATAGCACAACCCTCCAGCGAGCTGCATTTAAAGTTATATTTTATTCAGTTGCTCTTCCTTTTTAATCATACATGTATTTACATAGATTTAAAGGCATTAAAAACCTTTTTATTAGGGCTGGGCAACGATAAAAATATTTAATCGCGATTAATCGCATTATTTGCCTGATTAATCGCGATTAATCGCATTATTTGCCTGATTAATCATGATTAATCGCATTATTTGCCTGATTAATCATGATTAATCGCATTATTTGCCTGATTAATCATGATTAATCGCATTGTATTTACAAACTCCAAGAATGAATTCAAAAGTAGTATAAAGAGCACTTTTATTTTAATGTTCTGCTGCCATATGAACAAAAGTGTTGTAACATTTGTAGCACTTATCAGTAACACATATTTAGTGTAAAGCTCAACTTAAACATGTAAAACAAAAACTAGCAATAATAATAAATTAAAGGTTATTGCCACTGACAGAGAATTCTCTTTATGGGAAAAAATCTACCAAAAACAGGCAATTTCTGAGGTAACCGCAGGGAGCAGCATTACCATTTTATGTTCAATACCAAAGTTTAACTTGGCAGTGGTTACAACTAACTTGTTTCTGTCATATTCGATGCTGGAAGAACTTTAAACTGAAATGCTTGCTAACTCCATATGCTTGCATGGTTATTTGACGTTAACAAGCGGTTTTTTGTTGTTGCTTTCTCACGTGCATATAGTGAATGGCAGGGAAAAAACAGGCAAAAACACATGGATACTTTGAAGCGAGAAGCGACTTCACCGACGGCGTTGATGCAGACCCCGCTCCGCTCCGCACAAAACTTGTTCCGTTCGCCAACTCACCGCCTCGCCTAAGCAAATTCCTGCGGGAAACACCGCCTTCCGCATGTCGGCTTTGTTTTTTTCTGGCCAGCACCTTTCTTCCTCTTTGAATCCGAGGCTGGGCTGACAGCGAGGTTATTGGCGCATTATCGCCACCTACTGTTCTGAATCAAACCCCTACACCGCAGCAACAGACCTTCACAAAATAAAAGCATGTGAGCAACATGCGTTAACCCGCGTTAAAGTAAATATCGCCGTTAATAGTCTAATGAATTAACGCGAAATTAACGCGTTAACTTGCCCAGCCCTAATTTTTATATTACGTGAAGTTAAGGAGCACTCTGAGTCTTTGGTTCGAAGGTCCGCACAGGTAGCCCTTCGTATGAAACAGCACCAGTGAAGGAGCTCTCAGTTTAAAACCCTGTACCCTGCTGAGCCTTGTAGTGGGTGTTTGTGTTCTGCCTATGGTTGGTAGGAGATGAGCCAAGGCTTCGAAGCGTGCGTCGAGTAATGGAGAGGGCGTTTCCACAAACCGAGGCTTGCTTCATTTATTGTAGGGGCCACAAATGACGACAGCCGAAGCCTCGCTACCCAGCGGTACCAGGTGAGTGCCTCAGGTTCAGATTGCCTGCGGGTTTCGAATTGTAATTAAGAGCCTCAGTGTTCAGTCAAAATGTGGGAGTTTGTTGGAGAGATGCGATCAATTCAGGTTTTGGAATGAGTTTAACTAGCTTGTAGAGTAGAGTTTACATAGATTTGAGACAGTTTGTAAAGTTTAGGTGAGAGAAGGAGCTTGGAGAGAATAAGGAGGTGATAGAGGATGGAGCCAGCTAGGAAGAGGATTTCACCTGTGTGGGAATATTTGACTTAATTTCACCCAATAAGACTAACATTCTTAGGATTCATTAGATTTACTTTTCAAGAACTGTATTTTTCACTGACATAAAAGTTATGAACAGAATCGTGACAAAGGGCAACCTTGGCGGAGTCCAACTCTCACCGGAAACGAGTCCGACTTACTGCCGGCAATGTGGACCAGACTCTGACACCGGTCATAGAGAGACCTGACAGCCCTTATTAAAGGGTCCGGTACTCCATACTCCCGGAGTACCCCCCACAGGATCCCTCGGGGGACACGGTCGAATGCCTTCTCCATGTCCACAAAGCACATGTAGTGTTAGGGTTACAACTACAGAGGAATCACACTCTTAAGCCTCCCTGGGAAGGTCTGTTCCGGGGTTTGGAAAGGAGGGTCCGTCGGATAGTCCAATCTCAGATTCAGGTAGAGCAGTGAGGTTTTCGTCCTGGCCGTGGAACGCTGGATCACCTCTACACCCTCATCAGGATCCTGGTGTGGGCATGGGAGTTTTCCCAACCAGCCTTTTACGAATTGCATTCTTTTCAAATTGCGTTTTCCAGATCACGTTCGCTTCACATTCTGGGGGCGGGCTTTCCTCTAAGTGAGGAGCAAAGGCGCATTTCTACTGGCCAGCAGAGACGTTAGCAACGTTTTTATTGGTCAATGTGCTTCAAGAGCGAGAAGTGAAGAGAATGTGATCTGTAAAACTCTATCTTAATAAAAAAAAAACATTTTTTACAGATTTTATATTTTCAAATTTTTCTTCTTCAAATTTCTCTTTTTCAATCTGAAAAACCAACAACTAAAAATGTTTTTATTTTGAGAAAAACAAAATCTGAGAAAATACCAAAGTTACTCTCAAAACTATGGAGTGACTTTTGTTCCATTATTGAAGAAATTCACTCCATATGTCCATATGAGACGGTTTAAATTCTCTGTCTTTGCAATAATCCAATTCTTGTCCTGCTTTGCAGCAATAGTCAGCATCAAAGGCAGAAATAACCAACCCCTAAGCAGGGTTCACCAGCTCCATTAATTCAGACCAAATCACATTTTTTATCAATTTCTATACATATACATAATTCCAGCCAGATGAACTCTAATAGGTGGCATCACCATGGTTCACTAAGGCTGACCTTAGAACCTTCTTGTCTTTATCTGTGTTTCACATTCTCCAGGGCAGCTCCTGCCTCCTGCAACAGCTGCAGGCTGCTCACGCCTTGATATTTCTTTCTCTGTGTCCTCAGTAATGCACCTGGACTCCTGATTCAGATAGCAATTGGTCCAGGGCTCCTTTAAGAACCTTGGCCAATCCAAACAAAGTGTTTGATCTGTATGTTTCACTTTTACCTGGTTGTGTGTGAGACAAAAAGCCCCTCAGTTCTGTGCAGGGATGAGCCAGATTCATCACAGAGACAGACATCATTTCCTCCTGGTCCAGCTCCCAACCTTTCCGGTTTCTGAACTTACTTCAGAAAGTCGGTCCAGCAGCTCGTCTCATTTCAGACTCCCAAGCATGTTTTAGGTTCTATCACCACATTCATTATACTGATGTATTTCTGCTTCTTTGCGTTAAAGGGTTTGCTGATATAAAAGAAGAAAGAGAATGACTGACAAAGTACTTTTATTTCAAATTAACAAGTTCAGTTTCTCAAACTGACAAAATGTTGCCATGCCTGTGCAGACTAGTGATCCGGCTCATCGCATCAGCAAAGCGGCTAAATCGGAGGCATCCGGACTTTCGTTCAGTTCTTTCTGAAAACGTTTCTACACCTATCCAGGAGTCTTTGTCGATTCTGGTGGCTATTTCTGACATAATGTTGTCAGAATTAGCTCAGCTGTTGTGAAAACTGAGCCATAAATCTTTTAGCAGAAGAAAAGTTTGAACTGCCTGACCTGCCAGCCCTATGACTGCAAACCAACAAGGCGACGCTCCGGGCCTTTTTTTGGTGGTCCAGCTGATGCCAACATACCTGAAGATACTGGTGGACGCGGGTGAAATCCAGAAAGACTGTGGCCACAGCAGGACTGAAGAGTCCTTCAGACCCTTTAACGGGACTGGGTTTCATCCCGTCCCCTAGGATTCTGAAGGTTGACGGTGATCCGAGGGATTAAGACACAAAGGAGGACGACGGAGTCCTGTAAATTTCGTAAGTAGGTTTTTCATTGAAATAAAAACCTGATTGAAAAAGGAAACAAAATAGAGTGAAACAAGGTATAGCTAGGTTTTCATTAAAAACAAAAAACCTGAGTAAAAAAGATAAAATAGGGTAAAATAAGTTCCTACCAGGGGAACAGGCCCCCGGAATTGTCTGTAGTCCCGTTAAAGGGTAAAAGTAGGATATTTTTTCGTCTATAAAAGAAGTGGAACTAGTTCGCCTACCAGGGGAGCAGGCCCCCGGAACTGTCTGTGGTAAATGTAGGATATTGGTCATCTCGATTAAATAGGCCTTAAAAGTGTGACTGAGAGTGTGATTGGGAACAATATAACCACTAGGTTCTATTTGCTCCATACTAAAACAGCAGGAAAAGTACAATACGACTTTTGTGGATGCAAAGGCAAGAATTTCTCACCTGAAAAGGTTGAAGCAGAAATTACCACAATAGTTTTTTAGTATTGTCCTGCTGATAAACAAACCCCAGTGTTTAGAATACCCTAGGTATTTAACACACTGGTCCAAATTGATTCAAAATGGGAAAAAGCTCAAGCAAAATAAGAGAAGGATTAACCAGCAGTGACTGGAAATTTGTACAAAGTAAAGATCCTAGCAAAAATAAACATTTAAATAGGTGGATTGAGAAATATGGATTTGAGGGACGCCTCAATTCCCAAAAAATTGCAGAATTTAAAGACAAAATAACAAAGAAGTGCAAAAATGATGAACACAAAATGGCAAAGGAAGGATGGCAGGATTTAGGATGGTGGGATAAAGTAGCAAAATCCAGAGAAAAGGGGCAAAAGAAAAAGGAAGAAGGCAGGACAATGTTTTGTAGACAGGAAGATAATGAAACAGGGCCTGTAGGGCAAGGTCATGTTAAAATAAAAAATGGAGAAGCTGAAGAGAGAACAGAAGAAGAAACGGCAGGAGCTGCAGGAGGACAAATTGAAGTAAAAGAACAACCACAAAAGGCAGAACAAAATTTGATGTTCCCGCCCTGCTCCAGAACATACCCAGATCTATCAGAGTGTAAAAAAATCACCCCCTGCACATGACGGTGAAGGGGCTACCCCCAAAGTTCTCAGGTCATCAGGACAATTAGGATTAGATTGGTCAAAAAGGATGGCAGGGGTACTGTCGCCAGTTGCCCCCCCCTCTGCACCCCCCTTATTAAATGAACCAATGTATGACCAGTGTCCAATGATAGAAGTAGCAAACCCAATTGTAGACACAAAGGAACCACGTACAATCCTTGTGAACAGAACTTGGACTTTAGAAGATGTAAAAAAGGCCTTAGAAGGCATTCCGCCCCACAAAGGGGATGTGGAAGGATTTTTGGAAGCAATGGAGGATCTTAGAAGGTCTTATCTCAACGGACAAGAGGTCCAACAAATAGGGATGACAGCTCTTAAAACTGACTGGCATCATGTAAGGGGAGACTGGACACCAGCTCACCGTGACGCTGTGTTGCCACATGACAGTCAGGAATTGACTAACAGAGTAAATGCATTAATGGGAAGAGTGAAAACTAGATTTGCGCAAAGAGCAAATTACACCGAAATAGGAAGAACTAAACAAAAACCAGATGAAAGTTTCGATGAATACTGAGTAAGGATGACAGTTGTGTTCAAAATACATTCAGGTCTGAATGAGGATCAAAACGCCCAAAGTCCCTATCAGCAACAGTTAAAGAACGCTCTGCATACAGGTTCAAATAACGCAATACAACAGTGGGTAAATCGACATTACATAGACATGGCGTCTGGTAAACCAGAAGAGTACATTAATCATGCACTCCGTGCGGAAAAAGTGATCAAAGATAAAGAACGACAAAAAAAAAAAAAAATATCAGACACCTTCCTCTCAGAAGAAGAAGTGTTTTATCAAGGCCATAGAGGCCAGCCCGATAACAGACGCATGGGCAGAGGCCGAGGCAGAGGAAAATTCAACGGTCGTCATAAAGTATCTGATGATTGTTGGAAGTGTGGACAAGTGGGACACATCAGTAGAGATTGTCCTAATCCAAAACAAAGGAGAAATCATTTAGCATGACTAACCGATGAAGAGAAAAATACAAAAGAACCCCCAGAGGAAGAAGTAATGCTAAATCTGTATGAACTATTTTTGATGGGGGGAATTGTATCAATTAGGATTAGCCTAGTGCCCACAGCAAATGTGGTAAAAAGACAACATGAAGATGTACTTGTGCAAAGGGGTTCAGGAAACCCTCACTACTACTATACTCTGGACGTCCCAAACACACTTCCACATAAGTCAGCCTCAGCCCTGAAACAGGAAGGGAGACAATCTATAAGCAAAAATACAAGATGAAATGACAGAAACAAATCTGCATGTTACTCTCTGGTACAAAAACAGCCCAGGATCGGACCCAGATTATGAAAAAAAACAAGTTTAAAAGTGTACACCGGCAACAATAACAGTGGATTACCTCTACTCGGATGCTCACAGCACCACGGTAGCAGGAATAATCTTGCAAAAAACAAAAACAAAACTAAGAGGTTTAACAGAAGGCATTTCCCCTCACATGTGGTTTTTTTAAAAAAAAAAAAAAAAACAACAAAACAAACAAACCCAGTGTTAAAGTGTTAAAAGATCTACTTCTCTCTGGTCCCAGGGTCCCACTGACGTAGGACTGGTTAAAGGAGCAGTACCAGTGCAAATAACACCCAAATCTGACTACAGACCCTGTGTCAGACAATATCCTTTAAAGCCTGATGCACAACAAGGAATTGAGCCAGTGATTAAAGATCTCATTACAGCAGGAGTAATTGTTAAATGTGATGACTCACCATGCAACACTCCAATTTTTCCAGTGAAGAAAAAGGCCCCATCAGTTGGATGGAGGATGGTCCAGGACTTACAGGCAGTTAACAACGCAGTAGTGCAAAGAGCACCATGCATATCAGATCCTTACACTCTTCTCAATACTTTAAGACCAGATTCAACATACTACACTATTGTAGACATCATAAATGCATTATTTTCTTCACCAGTGGACAAAACGAGTCAGTTCTGGTTTGCACTTACCTTTAAAGGTCAAAGATATACCTACACCAGGCTACCCCAAGGTTACTGTGAAAGTCCAACTACCTATTCACAAGTAATGTCCGCAAGTATGGAAAAATATAACCCTCCTGGAGGGAGTCAAATTCTGCGATACATGGATGACGTGCTTTTAGCATCTCCAGATAAGCAGACTTGTGAAACAAGATACAAAAGCCCTATTAGATCATCTAGCCAGCCAAGGCCATAAAATCAGCAAAAACAAACTTCAACTATGTAGAACAACGGTGAAGTATTTAGGTCTGTGGAATGTATTAACTTTGATCCGTTTCATACACTTTTATGAAGGTTTAACATTTGTTTATATGCTTTAATATGCTTTTAAGATAGCTGGCAGAAAGCTTCAAAACTGGGCCTGTTGGTAAAAGAATTTGGAATTCTTGGAATTTGCAAGACGGGTTTCTATCTTGCAAAACCTATTGTTTAGCTCAAGGTTCTGGGTTGTGGTCAGCGGCTTGCAAGCAATGACCGGAAGAACCAGTACAGTGGGCAGCCATAGAAGCAACCCCATATAGGGTAGAAGTATTGTTAAGGTGTTGAACTGATTGGGTAACAGTGTGTGTCATTCGCTCATGTAACTCTGTGAGACCCTCCCCTTTGAAGTTAATAAAAAGAGCCTGCACAAGGAAGACGGTAGAGTTGTTGCTCGCAGGTGTTGGCTGGTGCAACTTCTCTCCTTTTGCAAAGGTAAAACTTCAATTCTGTTTCCTTGGCTAAGTTTTTGTTGCACTCTTAAGTCCTGCACATGACTCAACGGACCCGGGGAAGCAAGCGGCTTCAACAGGTCATAACCTGAATGCACAAGACAGAACCATCTTAGAGGAAAGGAAGACAGCTGTACTACAAGTACCAAAACCTCTAACAAAGCACAAATGATGTCCCTTTTAGGCCTCAGAAACTACTGCAGAAAAAAGAACCCGGAAATAGCAGGGCCTCTACAAAAACTAATGTATAAACAAGAATTAAAAATGTCAACACAGTTGACTAAATCCAGACCAGATCTAAAAGATCAACCCTTGACCGAGGGACAAACTCTTTTCATAGATGGCTCATCAAGAAAAGACAACTATGTTAAAACACAGACAGGTTATGCTGTTGTTATAGCAACAAAAGTCTTAAAAGCAGAAAAACTGCCATCAAACTACTTTGCAAAAGCTGCAGAACTGGTAGCCCTCACAGAGGCTTCAAATTAATGAAAGGAAAACGAACCACTATTTACACAGTCAGTCAGTATGCATTTTCAACAGTTCACACTGTGAACTGAGGCAAGTTTCCATCTCCCAGCTACCCATTTCAAATAATTCACATGGACTTCATTGAATTAAATCAGAGTGAAGAGAAAAAGTATTGTCTAGTGATAATAGATGCTTTTCTAAATGGAAAGGCAGTAACAGTAGCATAAGCTTTGTGCAAAGACATTGTACCTAGATATGAATGAAATATATATATATATATATATATATATATATATATAACATAATCTACAGTGACAATAGCACTCATTTTGTAAACCAAGTGATCAAAAAGATAGGACAATGCTTTCACATAGACTTAAAGAATTATTGTTCATAT